>PVKB01000435.1:513312-555812 GCA_004027205.1 Ctenodactylus gundi
AGAGAGAGGGAGGTAGAGAGAGAGAGGTCCATGCAACCTCTGACTATTCCAGAAAATCCCAGCTGAGCTGCCTGGCAGACAATTCCTCCGTAAAACTACATTGGACATAAAAGCATCAGCTGTCCCAGTGCCACATATTAGCCTAGGTCCAACTAACTTATCATCTGAAAACAACCACAGGGATGTTCACATTTGATGCCACATGGTGAAGAACCACTTGGTTGAATTCTGAAGCAAATATAGTAGTTACTACTTTAAGTTACGAATTTGGAGGCAGTTTGACACTCAGTGATAGATAACTTGGTGTGCACATGGTTAAAAATAGACACAGTCTAGTGCTCTACAAGTCTTCATACTTGTAAAACAAAAATGGAAAAAGACAAATAGACGTGGAGTTCTTGTACTGTAACAAGAAGTAAGAGTTTGTTTAACTCTCCATCTAGCTGCAGATTTGTGAACACGGTGAGAGCTGCACTGATGAACCCAAAGACTGCAAGGATTTACTGTTTTGGTTTGAGTGAGTGAGCTGGTCTCTAACGGGGTTCAGCTCAAGTCTTGAACATATTTAGCAGATATTTGAAAGGAAGAGAGTCATGGCTACAAAACAGATGGGACATGAGTATTATCAATTCCTTACAATTTTTTCAAAGACAAATGTAGATATCAGGTAGTATGATAAAATATGGAGAAGCTACTAGAAATTAGTTTTAATAGTTCCACAGATTTGGGGAATTACAATCATGTGTACTTTCATTTCTAGCAGTGTCATTCTTATTGCACTAAAGAGATACTATAAAATCTTCAGCTGTGGTGTTATAGTCATTGTCACCCTCATCCCTGTCACCTTGTCAAGGAGGACCAAGAAGAAAGTAATGGACCTGAAAAAAGAAGATAAGGAAGCAGAGAAAGGAGTGTAGAAAAAGAAGAAGAAAGAGGGTAAAGAAAAATGAAATAGGAAAAACTCGTGGCCTAGAACTCTGGGAGCTGAGACAGAAAGATTGGAAGTTGAAGACCCTCTTTCAAAATCAAAAATAAAAGGCTGGAGGAATGGGAGGAATAGCACTGCCGTTAAAGCACTTGCCTAGCAAGCTGAAGACCATGGATTATATTCCCTAACACCATGTAAATCCGGCCATGGTGGCACACGCAGCCCTGGGGAGGCTGAGTCAGGAGGATTGCCAAGGTCAAGGTTGGCCTGAGAGCGAGATCCTGTCTCATATATATATATATATAGAGTCTGGGAATGTAGCTCATCAGCTCATCAGGAAGCCTTGGCTTCAATCTCCAGCACACACATACACACACACCCCACCCCATCACAAATACACAAAGAAAAGCGTTTGGTAAGCATTGAGAGAGGTAAGGGGACAAGGACCATGAAAATAATATGCATATGGTTTGCAGTTTGTTGTTTGTAAGGAGGTTTAGCGTGTCATCTAATTTAGTCTTTATAGCACATGCTATAATATTTCCTTGTACACATTATATAGATGAGGAAATATGGATGTAAATAAATACAAATCTATGATAAAATTTTTCCTTTTAATGAATGCCTACCTTGTGCCATTCACTCGACTAAAGTGCTGGACATATAGTTAACAAAACAAATATGATATCTAACATGAAAACTGGTAGTCTGGTAGAAAGGAAAACCACTGTTCCAAATTACAAAACAGTTGTAAAATGGGAACAAATGAAGGAAATCTGGTCCTATGAAAACATAGAAGTTTTGATCTATTCACATTATTCTATTTTACATTGGAAAGTTACTTTGCTTGAATCTGGTTTATGAAATACTTTGCCCAAATGTAATTATACAAGAAATTAAAAAGGAATTAGAAGCCTCCCCCATTTAAAAAAATTATGCAAATTGTCTCAGGTAAAAATACAAACTGATTATTTTTATGTGCAGGACTTCCTTCCTTCCTTCCCTTGCTAGCATTTATTGGATCAGGTTTCTGTGCTCTAACTTTTAGTCGATAACTGACCAACAGGGTCAGAGGGATGGAAGACAGATGCATTCTAGACATGAGAACTTAACTACATACGTGCCCAGGTTGGAAAGTGTCATTCACAGCTTGTCAGCCAGGAGATAATTAAAGTCTCTTCCTCCAGTCCCTGGGGTTTCCCTTTTCTTTAACTTTTCAGAGTAAATGTTAATTTTAAGCACTGCTAGACAGAAGAGGCTATGATCAGATAACATTTAGACTCTTGTCCTCTTCTACAGAAAAAAAAAAGATACACTGTAACCACTGAATACCCAGTAATACTTCTACACTGAGGACATAAAACCTAAATGACCAGTCTTCTCAGATTATTCCGAATGGTTTCAGATTGCTAATTCATTTATCCCTCTTAAAACTCTGTCATAGCCATGGTTGATAACAATAACCAGGAAGCTAAAATGCAGAGAGCAGAACTGAAGAATTCTAGGTTACCCAAGTTGAACAGGGGCTCAAGTTGTAAAGCTCTGTGTACTCAGTGGAGAGACTCTACAAGGGTTTCTGAATGGAACAAATAGTGTTTGTCTTTCTTTGAAATGTGTATCACTACCTTGAGAACTAATTCATCTCTGTTATATTGTATTTGGGAATCTTCACACTTCAGCTTTTCTTTTAAGCTTTTATTAAAATGCAAAACTTGGAGTTTGGACATTTGTAGTAATTACCTTTAGGGTATCTTGGTATTTTTCACATAATATTTTGACATAAGTAATTTATTTATTTATTTATGAGGCAAGACCTCACTCTGTAGTCTGTGCTGATCCTGAACTTACCATGTAACCCAGACTGGCCTCCAGCTCATGGCAATCCTACGACCTCAGCCTCCAGAGTGTTGGGATTACAGGTGTGCACCGCTACACCTATCTTAGTGGTGCAAGAGAATCGAACTGAGGTCCTTGTGATTGTTAGGCAAGTGCTATAACCGCTGTACTATTCTATTGTCTTTCAGTATGTTCTGTGTAAGTTTGTCATTTCATACCCTTTTAATGGCCTTCAGTAAATCCTGTATATCTTTCTGCTATTGATTTGTTAATTTAAATACATTGTGTTCATTTTCTTTTTAGTGACCATATTATGCACACATGGGAATAATTTGTGTTTTGTAGGTGATAATGTCAATTTTGGTATACATAGTTGATAAGAGTTGTTCAGATCATCTGCTTTACAGAATTTTGCTTAAATCTATCAAATGCTGAGGGTTTTAATATCTTTATGAGAATGAAACCATATGTCCCTTTAATTATGACAAATTTTGTTCCATGCATTTTGAGTATTCATTCTATATTTATTATTACTATTTATTTCTTATGAACAGAATTCTGTTGTTAAGGTTTCCTTTTTATCTCTGGTTGTCTTTGCCTTGAAGTCTTATTTTAATCTCACATTCATATTGAGCTCCCCTTCCTTTCACTTTCTTGTGCTCACTGTTCACATAATTTGCTTGCCATCCTTTTATTTTCAACCTATCTGTGTCTGGATATTTAAATACATTCTAATAGAAAACATATAGTTGAATTTTTAAATTATTAATGATAATCTCTAATCTATCATCTGTAATTGAAATAGTTATCTCTTTTTCCACCATAATATTTATTAGTATGTGTATATATAGATAGATACACACATATATACAAAATACAATGATTGCATTGAGCTTGAAAAACTTTGTGCACATGTATATCACAACATTACAATCCTTTGCCCCCAGCCCCTGCTTGTTGTCCCTTCCACTCCCTCTCTCGTTGCGCCCCAGCCACGACTCCAGCTATCACATCCATTTGGTTTTATACAATGCCTGTATTCTGGGTTTCTCATATTAGAGAAACTACGCGACATTTTGCCTTCTGAGTTTCACTCACTTTGCTAAGCTTGATGGTTCCGATTTACATCCATTTACCTACAAAAGCCTCAAATTTATCTGTTTTTATAGAAGAGTAGTACTCCATTGTATACATATACCACAGTTTTTGTATCCATTGGTCTGTTGATGGGTATTTCAACATCTTCCACAGTTTAGTTATTGTTAGTTGTGCTGTATACATTTATCTCTATTAAATGTTGCTTTTAATTCTTTTGGAAATAATACCAAAAGTTGTATTGCTGGTTCAAATGGAATATTTTCAGTCTTTTGTGGAGTCTTTCTATTGCTTTCCATAGTGGTTCTATCAGTCTACAGTCCCAGCAGCAACGTAAAGGGTTCCTTTTCCCCGCTACCTCTCCAACATTGATTGCTGTTTGAATTCTTAATATGCGCCATTCTCAATGGGGTTAGATGATATCTTAGTGATGTTTTGATTTGCATTTCTCTTTAATATATATTAGAATATTAAATGTGGCTAGAATGTGGTTAGATTTACATAGCATTTTATTATTTGATTCTTATTTGCCCTCTATTAATTCCCTTTGATTCTCCTTTTCCAGTTTCTTTTGAATTACTTGATTTTTTGGAGATTTACATTTTAATATATCTAGTAGTATTTTTCTCTACACTTTTAAATAGTTGCAGTGAACATATAGTAGTCTTCTTACAGTTAATATTACTGAGTACAACGTATGGAAAATGTGTACCTATGTATACCTCTTAGTGTAATTCTCCATCCTTTATCTTACATTCGTTGTACACATTACATTTACATACTTAAGCCCTATGCTGAGATTCAATCTCGGGCACATGTTCTACCATTGAGCTGTGTCCACAGCCCTGGTATATTTTTATGAGTTATATTTATGTTTTAATAAATAACAGGAGGTATAAGTTTTTATATTTCCCAGTACATTTACTAGAGTCCTTTCATTTCTTCCACAAGTTCTGAGCTTCAGCCAAGGTTTCTTGTAACTCTGAGAACTTCCTTGAATGTTTCTTGTAGATAAGTCAGCTGAGCAATAAAAATAGATTCTCATACCTGAAAATGGCTTTATTTTACCCTTGTTTTTGAAGAATTTCACTTTACATAGAATAGTGGTTTGACAGATTTTTCTTTTCAGTACTTTTACAACTTCATCCCATTGTCTTCTGGCCTTCATTATTTCTGAAGAGAAGTGAGAGGTCATTTGAATAATTTTTTTCTGTGTTTATGGATTATTTTTTGGCTTCTTTCAGTATTTTCTGGATCCCTCTTTCTTCTTCCCTTTTCTTTCACGCAGGTACTTGCTTTCTAGGGTTGTGGCTGTCCTGTACTTTGACATCTGGTTCTTCAAATGAGATACTGTGGAGGTTTTTATTGGAGCTTCTGTCACTCCGTGCAGTCTCTTCTGTGGACATACTTGAAGCTAAGAGAACTTTCTTCTTTTTGTTAATTCTTCTTCTTAAATAAGACAGCTTAAACGGGACCTTTTTCAAACTTTACTCTAAATTTATGTATTCAGTTTTATGTGTTCAGGAGTTGGAAATAAATTTGGCTGCCTTTAAAAAGTATTTCTACCATAACTTGGAAAAAGAACAGTATTTTTTTTCAAGTAATATGAAATTCAGAGCCAGGTGATACAAAACTGATACAGCTACTCAGATCAGTAGGGACCTAGACTTCTTTAGGTTGCTACCCAGATGACACTTTTATCTTTATAGTTTCAAGATGAAACTTACATCTTTGTGTATTACATTTTTCCAAGTAGACAGAAGAAGTAAAAACAATGAGTAGGACAACAATTCATCCTACTTTGCCTGAGATTTGCACATTTTAACCCAGAAAAACCTAAGTTTCCTTGGATGAAGTTTTGAAGTTTTTTAAAAAAAATGTTTGGCTGTCATTGTGGTTTTTGTTTTTTATACCTCGAAAATATCCTATAGGTTACAAGATAAATATCAGAACATACTCATTCTTCCTTGGTGATGGTATCTGACCAAGTTGTTCTCACAACTCATTTTCTCAATTATGCATTATTAAAAATGGCTAGATTTCTTGGGTTCTGGCATTAACAATCTAGTTGATTATCTCCTGAAAATTCTATGCCAGCTTTATTGCTATAATTTATTCACAGACTTTTTGCTTAAAAATAGATTAGCTAAATATTTATATCATTCCTGATTATTTTACCAAGCTTTTAACAAGCTCACATTTATGTTATAAAGTAAAATAAATACAACCTAAGGAAAAATGAAAGAACATATTGCTTTAATGTTTTCAAATTTAAGTACAAAGAGTAAAATAAATACATATAAGCTCAAATAAATCACAGTACTCTGATTGCTTCAATTAATAAAGCAATAAGTTATCAGATAAACATACTGAAATTAAAACAGTAATTTATATTGAATAATTTATAAAATCTTTAAATTGTCTTTTAGATTGGAAATACATGTATGTAATGAGTATAGAGTTGCCTTTATCATACTGTGTCTGTTATTAAATAATTTTATACAACAGATTTATCAGTACTAGTTGTGGATTCCAAGGAAATAAGATTTTTTCTACCTTGTTACTAACTCTTTTTTAAAGCATAAAATAACATAATATCATGTGCAGGATATAGAAAATTCCATGGTAAACATAGGGTCATATAATTTGTTTAATAATTGCATAAAATCTCCTTTGGTAACTCAATATCAAGGAAATACAGTTCAGTATTTATAGCAAATACGGTATTGTAAAACCACAAAACAGTCCCTAGCATTTTTAATTTTTGCCTCATTTTTCTCAATATTTTTATAAACCGGTAGTCACAAAATATTAATAACAATAAAGTAATACTTACCTTTTAATAAAAATATTTCCATGCATTTTCCTCTTGTGACTAAGAATTATTTAATACAAATGCCTCTTGGCATGTTTCAGAAATGTAAAATCCGAGTTTGTGCGTTTTTTTTTTTTTTCCTGCAAATGAAACCAAGTAATTCATTTTAATATAAAGGGTCCTCTGGGCCAGAAATGAAGTATATGTTTAACAATTTTCTCCAACCTTAAGACTTCCAAGGAGTTACTCTTCTTACTTCATTTGCCAAATTAATGTAAGTAGGAATGTAATTGTCTTCCCTGAAGGGCTTGGGGGAAAAATATCTGTTAGAAAGGTTGGTTTGTGTATGTGAGGATGTTTGAACAAAACATGACTGTTCTCAATAAATTTTAATAAGTAATTAGTTGAGAAGAGCTGAGAGTTCCCAGTTACATAGGCTCATTTGTGACCCCTACTATAAGTCCAGAATATACCTTTCAACTCTAAAGTTACAGCCTAGTCCAGGCCTTAAGAGCATTGTTTCTTCTTAGCTTATTAAGTCTGGAATTTAGTCCTTCCAAATTCAGCTCCTTCCTGAGCCCATTATTTTCTATACAATTGTATATTTCCAGTTAGAGCTCTTAATCACCTACCTATAATCTTTGCTCAAATCCTTTTATTTCAGTTATCTGTTAACAATAGCGAGAAGTACCACTTACGGTCTGTCTTTCTCAACTTTTCTAGCTCCAGATAGCTCAAATAGCATAAAATACTGTAACAGTAAATTATAGCAGTATACGGTATGTTCAGTTCTCAATGTTTATCGTGCAAAGATTTGGTGATCTCTCTATTATATTGAAACAGGGCAACGTTATGGAATGTCCTGTAGTGAGTGCTATAGCTTGGTTCTCCAAAGGCCCCTGTAATATAGGCTTGGTCTCCAGAGTGGTACTGTTGGGGGTGGTTGAAACTAAGAAGTGGGGCCTCTGGGGCCTTTAGGTGTATGCCATCAGAGAGATTGTGGGGTCGTGCTCTCATCTTCTCTCCTTTTTGTTTCTCAACTGTGATGTCACTGTTTTTGTTCTGCCACATACTCTGGCCATGATGTGCGGCCTCAACATAGGCTTGAATGCAGTGTGCGCCAACTGATAATAGACTTAAACCTCCAGAGCTCTGAGCCAAGATAAACATTTTCTTTCTATAATTGACTATCTCAAGTATTTGTAGTGAGAGAAAGCTTACTAACAGTAAATTATTCTTGCTCGTGAAGTTGCTGGCCTGTTTTATCTGAACCTCTAACATGTCCATTGTTATTTAGAACTTTTATCCGGCTAGCTGTTAATGCAGTACTTACTACATCATTTTTAAATGACAATGAAAAACTGTTAATCAATCGTATTATTCCATAATTAACCTAGCAGTATAAAGCAGTCTTTTCTCATGTATGAGGACCAAGAAGCCACACACAGAAAATAAATGCATATGACTTCCCCTTTTATATTTATCTCTTTTTATATTCATATCTCTTAGGTGATTCACATTTGTATTTAAATTATTAGTACTATCCACAAGACATATTTTACCTCATAGTACTTGGAAGGAGAGAAATTTGGAAGGGTAGACATGAGGAGGGGAGTGGAAAATAGGAAGTAGTGGAAACTTGAGTTTTACAAACATATCCTGAGGTTCATATTTGCTTTGTAGAGAGGGATTCTCCAGGGACTATGGTTTACTTTGAAATAAACTCAGAGCTTAGCAGAGGTGTAAAACATTGAATATATGCTTATGGAATAATATGTGTGACTGAAGAATATTTTTTTCATTTTCCTTTTGGAAGTAGGAATATGCTATTTGATTGGTAAAACAGAAATGAAATGGGATGTAGAATCAAAAAGTGCTTTCCAGACTTCTGCTGTTTACTAGTGGTTATTTTACTATATGTTATTTTACTTACTCTCAATTTCTTCATTTGAGAAAATGGAGATTAAAACTCTCATAAAGTGTAGCATGAAAAAATTTAAATGGGAGAAATTATTTTATAAAGCCTATAAGACACATATAAATAAAATGTTGGGGTTTTTTTCCAAGACAGAGTTAAGATCTGTGACCCACGCTGGTCCTGGTAAAACGGTATTTTAATGTTAGAATAAGAAGAAACTATGTAAGTTTTATCTAAGACTAAAGATTACCTAGAATCTTTATGTGTAAGAGCTTGGGCACATGAAAAACAGTGAGTCTCAAAAGCCAAAAGTATACTAGAGACCTGATTTCAGTTAGTATCTTTATTTTACAGTTAGGAAACTGATGGCCTTAATATTAAATGCATTGCCTAAAAATATAAAATATGTTTGTGCTAGATTCCCTTTTCCAAAATAAAAAAATTCTTTATGGAAAGTATTGCATATATTACCCCCTATCGCATTGATTATGGAATCAAATTTGCCAATACAAATCTACATAAAGAACATGGAGAATGTAGAGCTTATAAGGCACTTCACTCATTCAGGATACAACTGAGGAAACATGCACTCATTGGTATACACACACACACACACACACACACACACACACACACACACACCCCCGCTCCATACTTTCTTTGTGTGTGGTTCTATAGATTGAACCTAGAACCTTCGTACTGAGCTACATCCCAATATTTGTTTTGATGTTTTATTTTCAGACAAATTTTCACTAAGTCACTAAACTTCCCAGTCTGGGTACAAACCTGCCATCCTCCTGCCTCAGCCTCTCAGAGTACTATGATTACTTTCTCATACCATGCCTTTATATGTTCCTTCACAGCTATATTTAGAAATTCATCAGTGTGTGTGTGGGGGGGGGGATGGTTCAGTGGTTACAGAACTTACCTAGCGTATATAATGACCTGTGTTTGATTCCCTAGCACCACATAAAAATCAGCCAGTCATGGTGGCAAACAACTGTAATTCCATGTGCTCACCAAGCTGAGGCAGGAGTTTGAGGAAACTGATGAGCATGATATTAAATCTGTTGCCTAAATGTCCGAGCTGCATTTGTGTCAGCTTGGGCTACATAGTGAGTTCCTGACCAACCTGGACTGCAGAGTGATAATGTCACAAGAAATTGATCAACATATTACAATTTGAATATAAATTTGCAAAATTACTATTTCTCAGGTTCTTAAGTACTTCCCCTTGGAGAATGTTCTTCACCTACTGGCACCTTCTTTGCATATATTCTCCTTTTTCCTAGCTCAAGTCCAACCATTGCATTATTTTCTATCATGTGTGATGTGTTGGTTCCCCAGGATACTCTATTCTTTCTGACAGTCAGGAAGGTATGCCTAAGGCACTGCCATCTCTGGAAATGCTGCTGCATTTGACATTGCTTTTAGATGACATGTGCCAGGGAACTAACTTTTTAACCTGTGGTTTACATTGCTTTGTGCTGATGATTTGCATCAGATGAACTGTAAAAAATAAACTTCTGTCATTTACACCCCCGTCTGTGGCATTTTGTTTTGACAGCCTGAGCTGATTAATGCATGAGTACTTCTAAGTATTAAAATATCTCTGTTGATTTGGTACCTCTGAACAGAAAAATCACTGTGGAAGATACATAGAGAAGTGTATTAGGGCTAAAGACTGCTTTTTCACCTCTTGGGTGACCCATGGGGGTCTCCTGAATTCAACTGAATGGCTTTATTTTTGCTTTAAAACCTGGCTGGCTTTTCTTTTCTCTCTTCTGCTCAGTGGCTCTAAGTACTTGACACAGTTGTTGGTATTAACTTGTTGAGAAACACAGATGCCATTTCCTAGTACCTAGAAGCAGCTGAATCTCTGTGCTACTTCCACTGGTTCCTTGTCTCCCTGCTGAATTGATGGCGCCTGGCTGCCTTTTCATTGTTTCGCTGAGGTTTATTTCCTTGCCTTGCACTTTTTGTTCGTTAGACAAACACAGAGCAGATGATAAATGGTCATTGGGAAGATAACATGTTAGACAATAAGCGACAGTGTGTTTCACAGAAAAAGGGATGTCATGGATCCATTGTGTCCAGACCAGAACAATTTAAAGACACTTTGTATGTACAGAAAAACCATTTTTTTTCAACATGCAGTCACGGGAAAGCTCCATTTAAGCTCCTGTTTCATAGGTGTGTAGTGCTGAACTAACGAGTGATTAAATGAACATTTCATCACAGTCCTAATGTATTTTTATACAAGCTCATAAGATTCTATATATTTAACAACACTTAATATACTGAAAGTATGACTTTACCTAGTTGTGCTCTCCCTAGAATGCAGTCTCCCTGAAGTCAGGGATTTCATTTAGCTCCTTCCCTAATACATGGCTTGTAAAAGGTTTTCAGTACACGTTTGTTGAATTGTATCCCATAAAATGTTTAACAAATAACATTTGTTGTAAGCCAGTAATTATAATAACAAAACATTAAGAAAGTAGTATTTTCTTCCTCTACTGCTCACACAAGGTATTTCATTCAACAACACAATATGTATTAGGCTTTTAGGAGGACATGAGATTTTGGAACAAGGTTTAGAAAAAGATAAGTAATTTCTGGATTAATTAAGGAGAAGGATTTAAGAGGAATATTTTTGGTTCATGGAATGGGAGTGCTGAATTGAAAATATAAACAGTTGGAGCATAGTTAGCCAAGCATTTTCCTTTCTTCATTAGTGAAACAAGGTCTAGGAAGGGGACTAGATTAGATATAAGATACAGGACAATTAAATCAGAAAAATCAATTTCAGGGTATCAAGATCCAGGTGCAACTTTTTCGTACAAAGTGGGATGGGTTGACACTTAGTTTTAAAACATCATTTTTGGTGATTTGGTAGTTATTTCTAGATATGTTTGATTTCATCTATTCAGAATATTTTATTTTAAAACTTTGATGTTCTATTTAAATTAATTTTAGATGTACAGAAGTGGTACAAGAAGTCCAGAATTCTAGTATTTTCTTCTCCCAGCTTTTCCCAATGTTAACATCTCATATAACTATGGTACATTTATGAAAATAAATGAACACTTAAATAATACTATTCACTAAACCATAGATTTTATGTTTCCTCAGCTTTTCTTCTGGGAGTCTTTGCTATTTCTTTTCCAGGACCCAATTTAGCTCATAGTTCCTTAAATTTCACTTTTAAGTATTAAAACCTGTGCCATACAAAGTCTTTATATCATATCTAGTGTATGTTTTGGCTGTTTTCTGATTTTAATTGTCTGTACTTTTATATTATTTAGTGTGCAGGAAAAAAATCTAAATGTCATCCTACTTTCTAAGCCTTGTCTGGCCCTTTTTCTTTTTCCTCTGCCTCCCCTTGTTTCTACCTTCTGTGCTGTTTTCTCAGAAGACACCTTGTCTCTGACCAGACAAGCAATTTACATAAAGTAGATCAGCTGAAATGTACAATTTTCACTTTCTCTTACATAAATTTGGACCCTTAGAGAAAATAAATAAGCAGAGGTTGTCAAATCAATCTGACAGACCTGTTAATGTTATATTTCATTTGTATTACAACATAAACAGAGTGAAGGCTTTAATAATTTCTTGCATAATGAGCTTGAGTAGAAACTTCTGTCCTCTTGATGCTTAGAGTTTAAGGATGTCATAATTACTTTCTGAAAAATGATTTTTTTCTGCTCAGTCATCACTAAAAAGAGTGTTCACATTTTATTATAGTCTCTTTATCAGAGAATTTTTTTAATACATTAATAAGGCTTTAGTGTTTTCAAGTCCATAACTACTGAAATTATACATATAATTTTTATAAGTACATTTTCCCCTAGAGAAGAAGGTTAATAATTTTCACCTGGTTCATACAAATATCTCATAATTTCAACATGCTGAAAAACCATTTTGCTAGAGCTTGTAGTATAGGGCCAAAAGTATTTAGAGCATTAAACTAAATCTCAAGTCCCTTGTTTACAAACAAAATGTTCTTTTCTCTCCACATAGTAATTTTGGAACTTAACTTTCAATGTGATCTATCTTTGGGACTTTTTTCCTTCTCCTGTGTTACATTTTGGAGTAAGTCTCTTTTCCCTTGATACTTCCAAAGTCCTAAAGAGGCGTGTTACTATTCCTCCTGCCTTTGCTCGTCTCTTTTTCACAAGCCATTCTTTCATCCACCATTCTGAATCTCATTACTTTTCCAAACAAGACTGCTGGCTGGGAACTTTACCCATGCCCCTCCCATTCTTTTTCCTATACCTCTGCTCACTTGACAGAAGTTCTCTGGCCACCAGAGTTTGTAACCATAGGGACTGTCAATGGCAGCAGCATACCAAAAACACAAATCTAGGGAAAAAAATTAGCTTGGCCCTTTTGCAGGCTCTTCTTAACAGAAAGTAGTTCATATCCCTGAGTAGAGTTTGAAATTATATCATGGAACTAAGCTTAAATATAAAGAGACCACTCTTACTTTTCTTTTGAGAAGGCATACATTACATAGATGTTTGAAGGGGAATGGTGGAAGGTGAAGAGGAGTGAGGGAAGAAATGGAGATTTCCTTTCACCATTCACATTCAAGCAAATTGTTTCCGTGTGCTTAGTATGAAATAATTTTGTCTTACTGTAAGTCTTCGGGAAATCCAGGAATTGGTTAGTAAATTTGAGATAAAGGCTAAATTTCTTGGCGTAGCTCCCTAAGTTTCTAATCCCCTGAAGTGTCCACCTCTTGGATCTAACTCTTGGTTCCACCCCACCTTTGATCCTGCTGTGTTGAATACCTTTCCAGTTCTTTCCCCCTCTTCCATTCTTGAGGTGTGTTCATTAGTCTCAGTGATAAAAGGATCCTGTTTCCACTTTGCCCGTGCTGTTTTATTCACTCTTTCATTCTCAACACAAATGATAATTCTGCAAATACTGGTGTTTGATGTTCAGTATCTGAAGCAATTTTGAGTACTTTGGATCTCTAAATTGGGGGTTACAATTTAGATGGTTCATTCCAGATAGCTGGAAGAGTTACCAGCAGTTATTATGAAGATGAAAGGAATGATGACTAAAGAGGTAGAAACTGAGCCACGTGCTGAAGGCATTTGGGGAAGGTGAGAATGCGTCCCTGAGATCAGTGCACAACAAAGTGAAAACTCTGCTCTGATTCAGGATTGATATTACAGGTTGCTGTGGAAGAGGATATTCCCAGAGCTGCCAAATCAGAGACAACTATAGCAATAGCATTAATGCAAGACTGCCTCTGATCCTTGGCGTTATACTTTACCTCCAACAGTATGAGCTATGTCCAGAAGGACCCAAATAGCTTTAGTTGGAGTCTTGTGTACTTCCATTTGCACAAAACAATAAAATGGAGGTAACAGAATATTGTTTGCGTATACTTTTTACTATACAGTACAAGAATTAGGTAACCCCACAGGACTGATTAGAGGAACAATACTTAATAGAGAAGTAAGTTGGTGAGAATGGTGTATTTTATTGATGAATAGTTTCTGCAGGTATATCCTAAGTCAGGCATCTGAAACAATTTGCCTATGTAAGTCAACTTTTATGTTTTTATACCTCAGGCTCATTTTAGGCCAATAAATAAATTCTACTCACAAAGATTTAAAACAGCCCAAAAAGAAATTTCTATTTCATTAAAAATTAGTAGCTTTCTCCAGAGATCTTTACCGAGTTGAAGTTGGTATTCGCACAAAATGATAGTTGACAGTTGTGTCAACAATACATGACAAATAGAATTGTTGATCCAACTCCCACATGTCTTGGAGTATCAGGCACAACAAAGGCCTGACAGTTTCATTCTTACAGCATATTTTTTATATTTAGTTAAAACATTTATTCACTTATATGTTTAATAAGTATATTCCCAACACAAGACACCATTTCTACTCTGATGGACCTTATAAGTTATGAGGAAGATAGATATTAAATCAGTGATTCCTTAACTACAGTGCCACTTGGTAGTAAATAGGAGGAAATATTCAGAATTTCTAATGAGTTTGGGGCCTTCAGGCTAGATTAACCTAACTTTACAGCATTCCCCCCCTACCCCACCCTGAATATGCTAAATTGAAGTTACGTCTCTTGTTTGTTTTTTCAAGTTATCATGTGTAAGTTTCATTGCCTTAAAAAATTGTGGGATTTTAGGTTCGATGTATGAGTTGTATTCTTGGAAGAGTTAAGTCAGCTAAGAGGGGCATCTTCAGGCAGCCATTTTTCTAGTTTCAGCTCAGGTCACTGACAGTGGGTGAGCTACAAAACTCAATGCATTAGAAAGTGACTTAATAATAACTTTGTCATCTGAAACCCAAGAGACCGTTCATTCTCACTTAGCAGAGAACATTTCTGAATGGCTTTTTTGAGGTCCTATCATAAGTCAACAGCAGAATAAAAACTTGAATTTGTGTGTGCCTCAAGTGCCAAGTTTTTAAACTATAACTTCTCTGAGGCTGTCCTTCTCTCAAATAATATTATATCTGATGTTCAGGATGAATAGATCAAAATAATTGACTCTAAAGTACTTTCTGATGCAATGTACCATAAAAGGAACTCTGTAATGAAGCAAATGGAAACTATAAGTGTGCTTATGTGCCAGTGAACCGTTGAACAGTGGGTCACTCGATTTAGAATTGGATTTAAATGGCTGTAAATAAATAATCCACTGTATGTATCAGCATAGAGGTGGTCACAAGAGGCTAAGAAGATATGATTAGTGTTAAGATGAAATAAATTAAAAACTTACTGTAAGCTGATGGTAAGAGAATAATTCAGGACTCAAATGTGAACTATGCTGCAAAACCTCAAGGCAAAGAACTGTGTTCTCCAGGTTGACAAAAGGAGAAAAAAATATTGTCAGAGAGGCAACATTGGAGCAGCTCTGTGGCAGCCCTCAGAGGCCCCAGGGAGAAAAATGTCCCTGTTGGCACTGAGAAGGCTGCCTTGCTGAAAGAGTGGGAAGTGTTTCTGGCTGGAAGCCTACGTTTGAGGTTTGGGAGGAGTTGAAGGGAGGATAAAGCACAAAGGAAAACCAGAGATTGAGAGGCTTGGACTTGGGAATCGTTCAGGGCTCCCAAAGAAGTAAGTGGGAGGATCAAAGAGCTGAGGGAAACTAGATAATGCCAAGGAACAGAGTCTGCTGGAGCTCGTGGGAGAAGATAACTTATTGGGGACAAATTTTTTTGGCATGATCTAAAATCTATAACTATGATTTCACCTCAAGTTTCTGGTACTTATACAAGCCAGGAAATGTTTCTTTTAATTTTATGGAAAATTTGGTAAGATTGATGCCTTGTGATGCAGTGTTTATTTATCTGTATGTAACATATTATTTCCTATAGTGAACAGACCACTGAATTTTTAAACAGTACAGAAAAAATTACACTTTTCAACTGCAAATATAATCTTTTTTAACAGCTGTCAAAAATCCATTATTGAAAAATCAATTCTGTACCTGATTTCCAACAACAGATTAGAGATGCTCAGCAAGTGACTTTCAGAAAACTGTGGAGAGTGTTTTCTTATTTTTAGAGCAGGCATTCTTCCAGAATCTTTATCGCATTCCTTTTTCTTCCCACATTAACAGGCCATATCTAGTTGATTTGCACTTAAAACATTACTGCAATTTTTATTAGCTAGAAAGATACATTTGGTCTTTGCCATAAAACTTAACACCCCTCTCATAAGGGTTTTGAAGGTTTATTTATATTTTCTAAATAATTAATGGTGCTCAGAATTTTTGTGTTTATTTCCTGCTATATACTATTACATGCTGACTACACAATGCAGTCAATTTTGTAGTCAAATTTAATAAAAAACAGTGATTATGAAAATAAAAATATAAAAAATTGGCACTATCATGTTTTGGTGAACATATGGAAGTCTTGGAGATTTCAAAGACTGTAGGGATACTTCATGGCATGGCCATTTGTGTGGTTTGGCAGTTTATTATGAAATTGTACATACATCTGCATATGACACAGCAATCCAATTTCTAAAACTTGTAATCCCATTATCTAGAAAAAAGGGCATTTTTAGGAGCTTGTAAAAAATATTTATACAGCATAATCATAATCATCCCAAACATTACCCAACAGGTGCATGGGTAAACAAACTGTTTTAAATTCATACAAAGGGATATTAGTTGCCAGTAAACAGTAACAAATGATACATGTAAAAACACAAATGAATTCCAGTGCATTCCAATAGATAAATAAGCCAATCTAAAAAGGCTATCTGCTGAATGACTGATTTATATGACATTTTGTAAAAGGCAAAGCTGTAATGACAGAAAACAGATCCTTTACTGTGAGGATGCTGCATTGAGTTAGTTATAAGAGAGAAAAGTATATGCCTACCAGCAGGAGCACAAGGGAATTTTGGGGGTTATAAAGCTGCATCAGATTGTGATGGTGGTTAATAAATATAGGCATGCGTTAAAACTAACGAAGGTGCATACTCCTCAAAAATAAATGGACTTGAAGTTATACGAATAGCAAATAAGTAAGTCTTAAATGTTTGTGTTTGTCTTTACCAAGTAAGGAGAAGTTACTGCCTCACCGGTTAGCTCCTTAATTTTAGATGGTCACAATTTATCTAGATTTAAATACTTAAAATGCTGATTGCTTGCCTTAGAAATAAGGGATGTGTAAGACAATTACAAAAAATTCTAAAACTTTATTACATGGCATTAAAAAAGACAACTTACTAATAAGTAACTAAGTCATGCTCAGTGAATGGGGCAACTCCGTGCCATGAATATTGTTTCCTTGCAAATGTGTGCATTTATTGAAATTCTGATCATAACCTCGATAGATGTTACTTTGTTTTTTCTGGAATTTTAGAAGAAGATTGTAAAGTTCATATGAACAATCAGGAACCAAAAGTAGCTGCTGTTGTTTTGAATTTAAAAAAAGGAGTATGTGATGTGCCACATAGGTCCCTAGAATGAAGAGCTTGTTGCCCTTCCCAAATGGTAAGGCTGTAATAGGCATCCATTAGTTTTCTGCCTTTGAATATGGCCTCAGGTGAAGAGGGCCACCTAACTCAATATGGTACTTTTTCTGGGGCTGCTTACTGATCCATGGTTGGGACAGTTCTTAAAAGCTCTTTCACGCAAGGTGTAGTGGCACATGCCTATAATTTCAGCGCTCTGGAAGGTAGGGAGAATAAATGTAAGAAGTAATAAAACTATTAATATAGAAAGAAAATATAGAAAGAAAAAAATTTATGCAAATGCAAAAGTTAAAATGAAATAGGGGAAATATTTAAAGCAAGGCAAAAGTTAAAATCACAAAGAAAAGTTTGATAAACTCAATTACACTTTTTGTATGTTGACAACTAAGTCTCAAACTTGGAAATGTATCACCAGTAGAGAAGGAGGACTCAAAATATATAAGTGAATTAGTAACAGAAAAACAAACAGTAAAAAGAGGCTGAAGGTAAGAATTGAAAATTTGCAGAGGAAGAAATACAAATGTCCAAAAACCTTAACAATATGGTCAAAGCCAGTAATAATTGATGAACTGTAAATAACAAGATACTACCTCTCACCCAGGGGAAAGCAAAGATTAGAGTGGAAAGGTAACACATGTAGGGTAAGAGGTGAGTAAACAGTAGCAAGCTCTTTGGGTATGAATTTGGCAGTATTTTATTAATGCCATTGCCTGTGCGCACCTGTGAGAAACCCATAGAAGCATGCTCCTGCCTGCATGAGTAGGGGTGGTAAGTGCCACCTTATTTGTAATAGCAAATACTCAAAATGACCTACATGCCTACTAAAATATGATTATACTATTAATATGCACATATGGTACAGTTAATTACAGTGAATTACATGTTTGAGCAAAATCTTAATGTGGAATGCATATTTGCATGAAATCAGATGGCATTTTTAAAAATTATATTCATAATAATGTACACATGAGAAATATATGAATGTACATATTTTACAATGCATTGCATGAAAGAAATGTAATAATAACATAAGAGTGTTGTCTCGGGGATGGAGGGGAAGAAGATAAGGCTTTAAATGGAAATTTATGTTCTATTTTATATTTTAATGAAAATTTTCTAATTTGGTAAGAAGTTGGTGTTTCTTTTTTTCCCCATTTTATTGATGTGTATAAGTGCAAAATTTAAGGTTTACAATGAAGTTTAGCATTTTGTGCACCTACATATCTTGTTAAGGTGACAAAGAATTTTCCACTCTCCTTTTGTACCTCCCCCGGCCCACCCCTCCCTCCATCCCTCCCCACCTACCCCCCTGTTTCACTTTGTTTTTCATTTTAAGTTCCATAAGAGTTGTGATCTGGTCTTTGGAGAGCTCTCCATACTGCTTTCCAAAGGAGTTGTACAGATTTACATTCCCACCAGCAGTGCAGGAGGGTTCCTTTCTCCCTGCAACCATGCCAGCACTGATTACTACTTGACTTGTTGATATAGGCCATTCTCACTGGTGTGAGATGGTATCTTAGCTTTGTTTTGATTTGCATTTCTCTATGGCTAGAGATGCAGAACATCTTTTCATGTATCTGTTGGCCTTTTGCATTTCTTCGTGAGTGAACTGTCTCTTCATTTCATTTGCCCACTTTTCAATAGGATCCTTTATTTTGGTAGGCTTACTTTTCTTCAGCTCCTTGTATATTCTAGTTATCAGCTTCTTATCTGAGATGTTGGTGGTAAATATTTTTTCCCACTCTGTTGGTTCTCTTTTTACTATGTTAATAGTTTCCTTTGCTGTACAGAAACTTTTTAATTTGACAAGATTCCATTTGTTGATAATGGGAATAATTTCTTTTGCTCTTGGTGTCTTGTCAAGAAAGTCTTTGCCTACCCCTATGTCTTTTAGGAATTTGCCTAATTTGTCTTCTAGAAATAAATGTCCCCTTCGATCCAGCGACACCCCTCCTGGGAATATACCCAAAAGAGACCAAAACAATACACAACAGAGATATTTGTGTAGCCATGTTCATAGCAGCACAACTAACAATAACTAAAATATGGAAGTCACCAAAATACCCCTCAACAGACCAGTGGATACAAAAAATGGTGGTATTTATACACAATGGAATACTATGCATCAATAAAGTCCAGCAATGTGGAGGCTTTTACAGGCAAATGGAAGAAACTTGAGAACATCATGCTTAGTGAAGTGAGTCAGAAGCATAAGGTGAAACATCGACTGGTCTCTCTGATATGAGAGTCCCAGAGCACAACTCCTATGGAACTTAAAACGAAAAACAAAGTGAAACAGGGGGGTCGGGTAGGGGAGGAAGGAGGGAGGATAGAGTAGGGGGAGGGACAAAAGGAGAGTGGGAAACCCCTTGTCACCTTGACGAGATACATATGTGCATAAAAGGCTCAACTCCATTGTAAACCTTAAATTTTGCACGTATACATAGCAATAAAACAGGGAAAAAAAGAGTTGTGATCTGGGTCAATCATATCAGAGAGACCATTCGATGTTTCACCTTCTGCTTCTGAGTGATAGACACCATTTTTGAGGGATGGATATTTTGTTTAACTTTCTGCATGTTTGGAATATTTTATTATATATATATTTTAAAAACTAAAAAGCAGTGTTAGGTACTAGAAGTTAGGAGAAGCAGGCAGGAAACTAGTACTGGTTTGGTAAACATTTGTCCAGAACAGAGAATCGGAGACATGTCTTCTGCTGCTGCTTCTATGAGTATTTTCTCTGGCCTTGTCAGACTGTATGGGCTGGCTGAGGAACCCACCCCTCTTGCGATGCTTATTCTTAGTGTAAGAATTACTTGTGGCATGATCAGTCCATGACTTCAGGAAGCTGTGAACCTCTTGAAGCTATTGATGATATATTTTTACCTTTGAATCTTCAAAATCTGTTTCCAGAACTGCACAAAAGTTCACATATTTTTGAATACATAAATTTAATAAATAGCATCTCTGTAATATACTTCAGGCACATGCTAGTCCATTAACAGATTGGTCATATTTTCTTTACCAGTCACCTATCAGAGACCGCAGTTGATTCTAGACTTAACATACCTCCATAAGCAAAGCCCATGAGAACAATAAAATATTAAAATGTTCTATCCTGCCAAGTCAGCTCAATTTTTTTCTGTTTCATGGGGTTTTTTTTCCTGACAGTCTGATATAATGGCAGATGTTTCATACTAAGGATTCAGTAGATTTGGACTGAAAAAAACCTTCTTTATCTATTTAAGCCTTAGGCAATACATTCCCTGTGAGTCTATTTCTTTTCAGATAAATTGATGGAATAGATTCTTTGGCTCATTCACTTCATACCAGTTTCTGTTCTAGTTTTTCCTCAACACTTGCATGGCTATTAGTTAGCCCAGGTACTTGACATTGAGGTCATATCACTTTTATGATTATTATCCTCTTATATGTTCACATTCAGTGTTTATGTGCGCGCGCGAGCACGCACACACACACACACACACACACATATCAATGTTTGGACTCAGTATATATTTAACACAGAGACATGCACACATGGAGTTGGCTTTCCATACCCACAAGTTCTGCATCTCCAGATTTAACCAACCTTAAATCAATAATATTCAGAAAACATTTCATCCATACTGAAAATATACAGAGTTCTTTTTTTGCCACTAATCCCTAAACAACACAGTATGGCAACCATTTGTGGACTACTTACATTGTATTAAGCATCATATGTAATCTAAAGTATAAGGATATGTATTGTTTATATGAAAATAGTATACAATATACAAATTTATATAAGAAATTTTACCATCTTCACCTTGAGAGTCTTGGACCCAATCCTCAATGGGTAGCAAGGGATGACTGTATTGTATTTTTAAAGACAAGTATCTGACTAGCATTCTGTAGTGGCTATAGCAAGAGCTTCCCTTTTACCTCTGAGATTTGTGTCATTAAACAAGTATTCTAAAATTTTATAATAGTATGAAAGAATGCTATTGGATCTCATGTTCTCTAAAATAAATGAATTCTCTTTTTACAGATTTAATAGAGATTATTTTTAATAATAGAAACTTTCTGGTTATCTTTCCCCAAACAGATTTTTTTTTCTGGGTAAAGGCATGGACATATTCCTCAAAATATTCCTCAATTCTTAATTGTTATTTTCTCAGGTTTCACAATAATTTTTAATAAGTTAAAAACAATAGTTTTAAGCAAAAAAGCAAATATGTAATAACCATAATACTCAAATTCAGAATTTACACCCAAGTTGTAGTAATGAAAACAGCATGGCATAAATAGACTAATAGTCTAATGAGATAGAAAGGCCCATAAATACATGCACACATTTACAGTCAGTTGATTTTCTACAAAGATATGAAAAGTACACAATGGAGAAAGAATAGTCTCCTCGATAAATGAGGACATTTGACAATTGACTTATGCCAAGAAAATGATCAGATGTTTATCTCACACCATACACAAAAATCAGCTGAAAATGGATTAAAGAGTTAAATGTAAGACCTGAAACTATAAAACCATTAATGTACAGCATAATGATAAATCTTCACAAAATTATTGTTGGCAGTTATTTTTGGATATGAACTTGAAGCAAAAGGAAAAGCATTGCAAATGGAATTGCAGTGAACCCTGCATAGTTAAGGGAAAAAAATGATGAAATGGAAAGACAGACTACTGAATATAGAAAATGTTTGCACACTGTGTGTCTGATTAAGTAAAATATCTAAAATATATAGAGAATTCAATAATAATAAGTTGACTGAATTTTAAAATAAGGAAACAATACTTATTTTCAAGAAGACATACATACACATGGTTAGTGGATATATGACAAAATGCTAAAAAAACCAGTAAGCATTAGATGTATGAAAATTAAAACCACAATGACTTGTCATTTCACACCTGTGAAAATGGCCATTTTAGTCATAATGATCATATAATGATGATTTTAATTTTTATTAGTGTACATTAATAATGCAGAGTAGTGGTTTCATGGTGGCATTCTCATATATGTACATAAAATTTGATCATATCCATACCTCTTAGTACCCTGCTCTTCCTTCTCCCCCAAGTCCGCTTCTTCCTCCAAAAGACTCCCATATATTGATAATTTCATGATGTTTTTCTTTTCACTTTTTCTCTGGATTGCATATTTAAAAGGAAATTTGTAATAATTATCATTCTGAGTTTGATGTATTTTGCTTAAGATGATGACCTCCAGCTCCATTCATTAACTGTAAATGAGATTATTTTACTTGTATGAGTGAATAATACTCCATCGTGCATATATAACACATTTTTTTTTACATAATCATTCACTGAGAGGCACTTTGACTAATTCCGTGACTTGGCTATTAATAGTTGTGCCACAATAGCCATGTGTAATCAAGTGTCTGTATAGTTTGCTGACATCAATATCAATTTCTCCAAGTACCTACCAGGAAGAGGTAGAATTGGATTATGTGGTGATTCTACTTTTAGTTTTTTGAGTAACTTCAATCCTGATTTCCATAATAGCTGTACTAAATTATATTTCCACCAAGCATTTGTAAGGATTTTTTCCCCATTTTCTCATCAGAATTTACTTATTTAAAATTCTTGATGATAGCCATTCTAACTGGGGTGAGATAGAATCCCAATGTAATGTTGATTTTCATTTCACTGCTGAACATTTGTTGAACATTTGTTACATAATGATTGGTAAAATGGTCATTATTGATACTGCAGGAGATGATGAATTTGAGAGATGTGGACAAAAGGGACCTCTTCTCCATTGTTAGTGGAGGTGTAAATAAGGCGACCATTATGAGAAAAATATGAAGGCTTCGCAAAAAAATTAAAAATAGAGTTAGGTTAAGATTCTGCTACTGGAAATATTTCCAAAGGAACTAAAATTAGTATGTCACATAGATATCTGTACCCAAATATTAACTGCTGCATTATTCCTTTCAAAACATGAAATCAAATTAATGCCCATAAATGTAGCAAAAAAAGAAAACATGGAATATAGACACAATGTAATGCTATTCAACCTTAAAAGGAAAGAAATCTATCATTTGTGTAAAATGTTGAACATAGAGATCATGTTATGTGAAATTCACCACCACAGAGATAAATTTCACATGGATTCACTTATATGTAGAATCTAAATAATTTGAGCTTACAAATATAAAGAATAGAATAATAGTTGTCAGGGGCTGTGCAGTGGGGGCCAGCACAGCAGGGGTTGAGGGTAAAGAGTGCAAAAGTTCAATTAGACAGGAAGAATATGTTCAAAAAATCCCATATGGTAGCTAGAGTCAGTAACAGTATTATTTTCTCAAAAACAGTTGAGAACAGACGCAAAATGATAAATATTTGAGGCAACACTTGTTAGCTTAATTTAGCTATTCTGCAGTCTATATTTCAAGAAACATGTTTTGCAACATATCACTGAACTATATTTTTGTCAGTAAATGAATATACATGTAAACAAAGTCTCTAACAGTAGGATCTCAGTCGCTAGGTCTGTCCTCTGCACCTCACTCTGCCTGCCTCTAGGCTGCTTTTTCTTTTTTTCCCCACATTTTATTGATATGTATATGTGCAAAATTCAAAGTTTACAATGGATTGAGCATTTTTTGCACTTACGTATCTTGTCAGAGTGACAAGGGCTTTCCCACTCTCCTTTTGTCCCTCCCTCTACCCACGCCTCCCTTCCTCCTCCTCCACCCTACTCCCCTCTTTCACTTTGTCTTTCGTCTTAAGTTCCATAGGTGTTGTGATCTGGGTCTCTCATATCAGAGAGACCATTCGATGTTCCACCTTCTGCTTCTGACTTCACTAAGCATGATGTTTCTCTAGTTTCTTCCATTTGTGTGCAAAAATCTCCATGCTGTTGGACTTTATTGATGCATAGTATTCCATTTTGTATAACTGCCACATTTTGTGTGTCCACTGGTCTGTTGATGAGTATTTTGGTGCCTTCCATATTTTTGCTGCTGTTAGTTGTGCTGCTATGAACACGGGTATACTTATATCTCTGTTATATGTTGTATTGGTCTCTTTTGGGTATATTCCCAGGAGGAGTTTCGCTGGATCGAAAGGGATATTTATTTCTAGTCTTTTAAGAGATCTCCATACTGTTTTCCAGAGTGGTTGTACGAATTTACATTTCCCACCAGCAGTGCAGGAGGGTTCCTTTCTCCCTGCAGCCACTCCAGCACTGCTTATTATTTGACTTGTTGATGTAGGCTGCCTTTTCACCTGGCCTCTAACAGTTG
The DNA here is from genome assembly GCA_004027205.1 of Ctenodactylus gundi. Classification (NCBI taxonomy): domain Eukaryota; kingdom Metazoa; phylum Chordata; class Mammalia; order Rodentia; family Ctenodactylidae; genus Ctenodactylus; species Ctenodactylus gundi. The sequence continues at coordinate 538,155 of PVKB01000435.1, forward strand.
TCATGTTGAGAACGTCCTTTTAGAGAAACCCACCACCTGTGTCCTCCAGACCGTAGTCTCCAATGAAACAGACATTTAGATATATAACATCTTCTGCCATTGAAAAGTTCCCAGGCTGAACTCTGTGTTCCACTGCCCAGAAAGAGGCTTGTGTATAATTCTGTGGGAGTGCCTTTGGGCTCTGAAGCTGTGTTGTGTTCCGGGATTGTATTTGTAAACTGAAATTGTGTGTAAGTCAGTATGTGCCTAAATAAATATGAGGAGGAAGTTTATGATGATCAAATTATAATACCTAACACTCAAAGTATTCATTGGCAAAATATTTTTTAAGTATAAAATGTTAAGTTTTGATCAAAGGCCTTAATTTGGTAATTGATTTTTGCTGTTTGCTATTCTTGGGTCGTACATCACATATCCTTTTACATCGCTGTTTTTTTTTAATGAAGTAAGAATATGACTTACGTAGCATTCTCACATTCAGTTACTTCATTGATAGAGAAGAACATACAAAGCAAGGCTAAGTTTCTTCTATTTGGCTATGAAAAGACTAGAAGCAGGGTAGTGTAATGACTGAAAGTTTGGCATGCTATCTGACAAAATTATCTGCTGTGCAATTTTTCTAGCCATGAGTCCTTCTACAACTCATTAAACTTCTCTAAGATTCCATTTCATTATATGTCAAATTAATATAATAAAGGAGTGTACACTTTTGCTGTGTGCACTAAGGGAAGGCATGCATATTAAAAGCAGTAAGTGTAGAGCCTTGTACTCAGTAAGTATTCAACTGATAGTTTTTATTATTTTGAATTTTAGTCAGTATCTTTTAGTAACCGACAATGTTTTCAGGAAAGAACAGAATATAAAATGGCGGAATGTCATATAAGTGTATTCAAGATATTAATTATTTGCAGTTCAGAATTCAATTTCATCTGAAATATCTTGTGTAACTTACTTAATTCTCATTTTTCCTCAATATTGCTTTAAAAAGAATACATGATATTCTTTTCCACATTTTCTCTCTGTTCTTTTTTTTTTTTTTAAATATCCTCTCCTTTATTATGTACTTTCTTTTTAGTTCCCTGTATCACAAACTTTCCTTGAATATAACCTGTGGGGACTTTTTGTTACCTTTGCTAGTTGGATCCTTCTCTCCACAGGGATCCATCTTTTTCAGAATAATCAAATATTAGGCAAAGGTAGCCTATATCTACTAAAGAAACTACAAGTGTAAGGAACTGAGATAAGGGATGTCTGAAATCTTGGAGACTTCCAGTGACTCACAAATACTTTACTATTCCTCTGGCTCTTTATAAAGCTGAAAGGCAAAATAAAAACAAAACAAAATCATGTTTTCAGAACTAGAAAACAATACCCATGAGAAAATTCAGTCAAGCAAAACTAACAAAAGATATGATAGAATTAGCTGACAGACATTAGTAAAATTATTATTACTGTATTTCATGTGTTCAAAAGCTGGAGGAAATATTGAACATGCTGGATAGAGAAAGAAAGAACATTTTAAAAGACTTATATCAAATGTTTAGAGGCAAGACATTCTTTATCCTGAAGATGAAACCTAGATATTATTATAAAAAGTCATTGATGGAACTGATGGCAGATTAAACATGGCAGAATGTTAGTGAATGTGGAGTCACAGCATTGGACAGTACTAAAAATTAAATACAAAGAGAAAAAGAAACTGAAACATAAACATCACAGAATCACAGGGGCAACGTCATAGGACCTAGTATCAGTTTAGTTGGAGTTCCTGGGGGATGATACAAATCAGAAAAAAATAGCTGAAGAAATAACGAACAAAATTTTCCCAGATTTATAGAAACTTTAAATCTTCACGAAATTCAAAACCTCTAAGGAAAAGAAATGTGAATACCACACCGTGGCACATCATAAACATCCTGTCCAAAGTTAACGAGAAATTTTTTGATATTGAGAAAATTTCATAAACAGCCAGAGGACAAAAACTTTGTATTATGCACAGAGGAACAAAAATTAAAGTGACAGGTCATATTGTGTCAAAAAATACAAGTGGAAACATAATTAAGTAACATTTTTAAAGTACCAAAAAGGAGAGAATATCCTGTCTAAAACATAACATTCTATGAGTGAAAATACTTTTCCAAAAATATCACTAAAAGGCTTTTTCCGACATAAAAAGGTGAGAAAATGTTATTACCAGTAGTCTTGCTGTACGGGAAATGTTACAAAATCATACAGACAAAAGGAAAATGGTACCAGATAGGAATTTAGATCCACACAAAGACAATAGACTTTAAAAAAAGAATTTACTTAAATATGTTTAAAAGAGAAATTGTCATATATTTTATTGTTGGTGTATTTCATTAGTCAAACAAAGGAAAAATCCTGAGTTTGAAGTCAGGTAAATAAATTTCTCCTGACGTGGAAATATCAAGCCCTTGACAATCGGCAAGGCTGAGTCACTTTCAAAATATTACTTTAGTGTATAAGCTTAGAGAATAATAATGAGGCATGGAGTTTAATATAGGTAGATAAAAAGTGTATGATAATGGTAACACAAAGACCAAGATGAGAGAAATGAGAGTAAAGGATTATAAAGTATTTATGCTATATGTGAATTGGCATATGATCATATAAAGGTAGACTATAAGTTAAAAATGTTTATGACAAAACTATTCCTAAAAGTAATAAGAAAATTATAGCTGTTGAGTTAGGAAAGCAAATAAAATGGAATCAGAAGAATTAAAACTTAATTTACCCAAAGAAGGCAGAAAAATAAAAAAGTGGGTGAAGAAAATCTGACAGAGTGGTGATTTAATCTTTCTATCCTAGCCAGGTCAGTAGGACAGGTGTGTAATCCCAGCACTCTAGGAGGCTGGGACGAGAGGATCACAAGTTTGAGCTCAGCCTGGGTAACTTAATGACTTAGCAAGACCCTGTCTCAAAATCAAAAATAAAACTAGGGTAGGGCTATTGCCTAGTGTAAAGATCCTGCACTTGATACCCAGCTGCAAATAAACACAAAAACTTGCTATATTAAAAATTACACAATATATAAAATGGCCTAAATGCACTCAATTCAAAGGCAAGGGTTAAAGTTTTGAAGTGAAACTTAAGACTCACATATATGAGACTTACCAAAGATCTACTTCAAATGTAAAAGACACACAAGCTTTTTTAAAAAGTAAAAGTATGGTAAAATGGTATGCTATACACACATTAACAAAAACGGAATTGCTACATTAATCTCAAAATAACATTACATAGGAAAGAGTCATTAAGGATAAGCTGTTTGATAATCATAAAGGAGCAAAATGTTGCTGGTATTTTTCATGTAGTCCAGTCCCTTTGGAAAACAGTTTGGAACTTCTTTATGAAGTGAAATATATACCTGCCTTCTGACCCAGATATTCCACTTCTTTGTATTTACCTAAAAGAAGTACAAGCATGTGTCCATAGTAAGAGTTTCGTAGCAGCTGAATTTCTAACAGCCCCAAACCAAAATCAACCCTAATGTCCAACAATAGATGATTAGATTTTTAAAAATCTGTTGTATCCGTATAACAGAATACTATTAACAATACAAGGAACAAACCTGATGCATTCAGTAACATGAATGAATTTGAAATATTCCTTTGTTTTAAAGAAACTAGAAAAAAGTCTGAATGACAGAGTGAGACCTTATCTCAAAAAAATAAAAAAGAAGAGAAACCAGAAAAAGTACATTCTATTTATATAAAATTCTGTGAAATGTAAACTAAGGTATAGTGACAAAAATTGAGAAATGGAGATTTGCTTATCAGAAAACCACCAGGGGAGTGGGTAGGAGGAGTGTCGATGAAGAGGGGAAAGAAGAGAATGATTCTAAGAATTTAGTGTTTCAAAATTCTGAGAACTTCAATATAGAGATCATCCAATAAATAAACTAAGAATGAATATCTCATATTGAACTCCTGACCTGATAACTCCTGTTCTGAAATGCACTGAGTTACTATCAAAGGAATAGTGCTCCTGCTTTGTTATATTTAGAGTATGACACATTGGTGGGGAGGGGCTTTATGAAAAACATTGAACGAGTAGAAACTTTTGCATTTTTCCTTTATTGCCTGTGTTTTCTTAATGATGTATTGCATTAGATTTTTGTCTATCTCTATTCATCTTTTTATTAAATTTCTGGCAATAACTTTTTCAGGGTTTGTAGGAACATTTATTCAGTCTTCTCAGTTCTACTCAAGGCATAAATTAAGCATAGAGATTGCTGAGTAGGGGTGGGACCAGCACACATTGATTCATCAGAATGGGTAGGGTGAGATCTGAAAATCTGCATGCATTAATTAAGTTCATATCATTCCTTATGAAGCCACAGTGAACAGATGCACAGTCATTGTGGGTTTTACCATGAAATTGTACACATAGAGTATTTCTCAGCTTTTTTCTTCCTACTCTGCCACTGTTTAGTAAGACTACCCATAAACATAGTCTGATAGAAAATACTAATCCTTGGTGACCCCACTTGAGGCCAAACTTGATTGATGTGTCATATTCGTGCAGAATTTGCAGACTTCTGCCTGAATCCCTAGGAATGAGAAGTATTGAATGACCAAACAAATCTGTGCTTCAGGGGGTTAATCATAGGATCACACCACACATTCTGCAAAACAGCTCGGGAGCAGTTCGCCACTGATACAGCAGTAGTTTTCAAATCTGAGGGCACATAACAATCACAGAGTATTCATTGGCTCTGATTCGAGTTAGTAGGTTTGTGATTTCCATTTTTAACAAGTTTCACAAGTGGAATAAGCAAGTGGATTTATCAAAATATTGACAAAAACTGGTCAGACTTTACTCACTTTTGCTTCTGGTAAACACTTAAAATTCTATTTCAGCCATTTATTAGGTAGGAATTTCTAAAATACTGAGATGACCAGCTTCTCTATATCACATATTAAAAAAAAAAAAAAAGAATAGTACTACAAGGTCTTATGGGCATCACCAAAATAATGTATGTAAAGTACCTGGTTCTCATATTCAAGATAAGAATAGCAGTATGGGGATTTGTTGATATTAATAAGATAATATAAATAAACTTCCAGATACAGAGTAGATACTTAGCTAATGTTAGCTTCTTTTTCCAAATTTATACTATGTTTTTTCTTAATCTGAACATAAAGTAAAATGTTTCTCTCTTAATTTTTAACCAGGCCACAAAAATTCCACATATATAAGATCATAAAAATACATACCTCATCTCAAATGACCTGTTGTTAGTCCCAGAAGTATTTTTTGTAATATTTGAATGACTGAAGCACGACCAAGCATTGATGCGTGTGTATAACTAGCCATAATATACCAACAACTGATGTAAAATTTTAGAGTGTATCTAACTAAAAAAAAAAATCCCAAACTCATACTTACTTGGATCATGTTTTGTAAGCTAAGAAAAATTGCTTTAAGAATAAATTAGAAGGCACAGAGTATCTTCTTGCTCATAGGCAAGAGTTCAAGGTAAACCCTTGCCAATTTTTTTGGATATATCTTGTAATTCTTTAGACTCTCATTTTCCTATTTATTTAAAGACCTTAAGTCCACCCAGTTGGTCTAATAAATGCAGAACTTAAACATCAGCCCAGTGCACCCTCAGACATCCACAAGGGGTATTTCTCCACATGAGCGTTTTGTTTGGGTTAATACCCAGCAACAGTAAGGAGAAGCTCAGTGTGTCAAATGAACACACAGAACTCAACCCCCTGAGGTTTATGAAAGTATTTCTCCTTATCTACCAGGATTTGACCAAAGCCATAAAAGGTAATGAACAAAATTTGACCAGGATCCTTCTCGACAGCCTGTGCTAAGGCACTTTCTCCATCTTGCCAAACCCACCAAAACATCCCTAATCCACATGCTGAGAAGGTTACTCCCCTTTATCCCTGTTTTACAGAACATTGGGGAACATATACCTAGAAATATGAAAAAACTTATATTTTAAATATTTAATTCTTATTTTTTTCAAATTATATGTATACAGATATTTATTAAAACAATGTGAGTCCGGCTTTTTCAGTCGAAAAATGAATTGTACTTTATACTAAAACAGTAACAGTTTTTCCTCATTTGCAGCAATATTAATGCCACTCTCCAAAGGCAAATATCTGCTTTTGAGTATACTCTCTCTCTCCTTCCTCCTTCCCCCAACGCCCTGGTCTGGTCTGGTCTGGTCTGGTCTGGTCTCATCTGGTCTGGTCTCATCTGGTCTGTTCTTTTCTTTCTTTCTCTTTCTTTCTCTTTCTTTCTTTCTTTCTTTCTTTCTTTCTTTCTTTCTTTCTTTCTTTCTTTTGAGACATGGTCTTGGTTCTTGGCCATTTGCCCATGCTTAGCTCATCCTAGCTATCTTCCTGCCTCAGCTACACACCGAGTCCCGATGCTAGGATCACAGGAGCACACCCTCAAGCCCTGCTGGTTTTTTTTTTAGTATTCATCTCCTCTTCTAAATAACATTAGGCTTAATTTTATCTAGCAATGTAGTACTAGTTCAAGTCACATACTAAAATTTGATTTCTTTTCCTAAACATATTTCTGTTATTCCTCGAATTAAGTGTTACATCTTTTTAACAATTGGTTTCTCTCTACAGTTACCATTAAATCTTATATCCTGTAGCAGCCAGCATTTCAGTAGGATCACCCATAAATATAACCAGTCAAATAGTTTCTCATTTCCATTTGTCTTAGATACTTTTCTCTTAGACCAGTCTTGGGCCTTCTATTTCAGTTTGAACTGGTTTCCTAAATGTACACTGTTACACTGTGTACACTGATCCTGGGCCTCAGGGCTTCATGTTTTTTCTTTTTACTTACTTATTTTTTTGTGGTAATCAGGATTGAACCCAGGGCCTTTATGCATACCCAGCTCCTATCTAGACTTTAAGATGAAAACCAAAAATAAGCAATTACTTTATCTTTATTATAGAAATAAATCGAAGTAGAAAATTAAACCAATTTAATTTATGCATTATTTTTTTCTCAAGTGGCAAATTCTAAAGAATTTGTTAACAAAACCTAGAGGTGAAGACAAACTCTCTAGATAAAAATGTCATAGGCTGGGATGGTATCAATGGAAAAGGCTTAAAAACTTGTAATTTTCCCCTCAAGTTCCTTAGAGTATCTCTAATAACTGATTGTCATCTAACTTGGGCAGTTCACTATAATTAAATGCTGTGTACAAGTTACTGTATAGAATGTAATGTCCTCTGCTAAAATAAAACCTTTGCTTTTAATAAGCATGTGATACTTCTAACTTTTCCATTAGGTAAAGTTAATGGGTTTTTTTTGACAAAAATGTTATAAAGGTGTGATTCTCAGAAATTATAGTCGAAATACCTCAAGCTCCATGTGTATAAAAAAAGATACTCTTGAAAGAAGACAAAATATATGATGTTTCCAGTACCTTAAAAAAATGTTTTTTTTTTTTTGAATTTACCAAGTGAAACTCTTCAGTATGATGGAGAAAAATCTGTGTCAAAGAGGCAGAGATGGGGACTGTTGGAAAGGCACAGTGGGTGAAGTGGTCTGAATTTGATTCCATTGAGCTGGACATGGTGGTGCACGCCTGTATTCCCAGCACCCAGGAAACTGAGGCAGAAGGAACAGCCTGGGCTACACAGTGAGTTCAAGGCAAGCATGGACTACAAAGCAACACCTTGTCTCAAAAATAAACAAATAAATGTATTTTTTTTAAAAGATGAATTTCCGCATTCTTAACTTAAAGTAAAACATAGTGAAAAGTGAGGTTCAATCTCATGTGCAAAATAGGGCACTGTAGGCTGCTGTGTGGGAGATCTGGCCACTAGAGTTTGGTTCAGCTTCTTAGGAAAATACATACTTCCTGCATGACCTAGGAAGAGATCAAGAAAGAGGAGCACTGACTTATCTGAGAAACATTGTTAAGTGTCCTGAATATCTGTTTCTTAGAGATGGCCTGCTTGTTTTCTCAGGTCCAATATGCATTTGCATACATAGCACAATTTTCCCATTTTGTTAACGTGTATATATGTAAAATATAATGTTTACATTAAACTTAAGTATTTTGTATACATATATATCACATTTGAGTTATAAAATTCCCCTTTCTCTTTTTTGACCATCCCATATCATTCCTTTACTCGCTAGTTCTCTCCTCCACTCACTTAGTTCTGTTAAATGTTCCGGGTTTCTCATATTAGAGAAATCATTTGATATTTAACCTTCTGTGTCTGAATCACTTCCCTGATCATGATGGTCTCAAGTTGTGTCCATTTACCTACAAAAGCCCCCAAACTGTCTTTATAGATAAGTAGTACCCCATTGTGTCCATATAGCACAAGTTATGTATCGATTGCTCTGTTCATGGGTAGTTTGGTGTCTTCCATATTTTAGCTATAGTTAGTTGTGTGCTGCTAAGAACTTGGGTATTCATGTTTCTCTGTTACATGATGCTTTTAAATTTTATGGAAAGATTCACAGAAGAGGTATCGCTGGATCAAAGGGGATATTTATTTTCAACCTTCTGAGTAATTTCCGTACTGCCTTCCATCGTGGTTGTACCAGTTTGCATTCCTACCACCACTGTAAGAGTGTTTCTTTTTCCTCACAGCCTTACCAGCATTGGTTGCTGTTCCAGTTCCTGATATACACTATTCTCTCTGGGGTTAGATGATACCTTAATGATATTTTGGTTTGCATTTCTTTAGTGGCTAAGGGTGTTGAACATCTTTTCGTGTATTTACTGGCTATTTGAACTTCTTCATCTGAGAACTGTCTGTTCATTTCCATTGCCCATTTTTAATTGGGTCTTTGAATTCGAGGGGTCTGTTTTTATTCAATAAGTTCTTTATTTATTCTAGTTATTAGCCTCCTATCTGAGGTATGGCTGGTGGTTATTTTTCCCATTCTGTTGGTCCTCTCTTTACTCTGTTGATAATTTCCTTTGCCATGCAGAAACTTTTTAATTTGATGTAGTCTTATTTATTGAATGTGGAGGCAATTTCTTTTACATTGGCTGTCTTAAGAAGATACTCCATGCCTATACCTGTATTATTAGATTGTTGACTAATTTGCCTTCCAGAAGGTTCAGTGTTTCAGTGCCATGCCATCATTGCCAGATGATCATGAATGGACTGAACTGTGAGCAAAATTGAACCTTTCTTCCCTTAAGTTGTGGGTGTCCAGTATTGTGTCTTAGCTATGAAAAGTGCCTAAGGCACCTGGGAATTTGTCAAGTTCTTTAACATATGACTGCTGAAGACACAGAGGTGTTTCAGGTAGTTCAAGCCTTTGGGACACACTTCATACACCTGACCGTAAGCCTTGCTTAAAAGTATTTTTTGGAGGACCACATTTCTTGTGGTATTGAGATTTACATTCCAGAAGAGAATTGCTATTTTGAGTGAATTAAAAGTCAATTTTTAACCTTGGTAACCCATTTTCACATTCCAGTAGTTCTATTCACTTAAAGATATGAGAGTTAGAACAGAATCTTAACCCAAATATGTTTCTTTCAATAAGAACCAACAGTTATATTGGAAACCAACTATGTGTAGCATACACTACCACGACTCTGCTTTCAGTGAATTTGAATCCACAATGGTACATTACAGCATAAACCTATGAAACCTATATAAAAGTATAACTATCAGAAGAGATAACAATAACAGTCAGTGTTAATAAATGAATTTTTACCAAAAATGGGATACTAAATGTTTTACATGCATTATCCCACTTAATTCTTATAACTCCTCAAGGTAAGGATGTTGTATACTATCCTATTTTTTGTAAGGAATTAAGATATGAAAAACTTGAATATCTTACATAGGGTTTGACAGCTAGAAGTGCTGTAGGGAAGATTTAAGCCAGACAGATAATCTGACTCCCAAGTCTATACCATGGGCTCTCAGGTCCACTTTTTACATTGTTGAACAAGTAAGGGGGGGTGTTTTTCAGAGGAGATAGATAGTACTGTGATATGTAATGAACAAAGAAAGCGTTCACTGTAGCAGTTTTATTTCAACAGGCCCTGAGTAAAAGCCTAGTGTGATGGTGCATGCCTGTAATCCTAGAATTTAGGAGGCTAAGTAGGTAGATTACAAATTTGAAGCCACCATAGGAAGTTCAAGACTACAGTGGACTACATAGCTAGGCCCTGCCGCAAAACAAAAAGGTTGAATGTAGATTGAGGCTGAACTTTTGGAGCTTGACACAAGACTCTCAGTGCTTTCCAGAAGGGCTTGGAGAACGTTGACCAATGATGACTACTGAACCACGCCCACAGTCCCTTCTGACAGCACCTTTCATCCTCAGGGTATGATGAGGATCTCATGCTCATCTTGCTAGTGCTTTGCCCTAGTTTTTTAGACTAATATCTGGCTAATTTACTTAGAAGATATGCAGCAGAAAGTGCAAAAGGATTAGTTCTTCATGATACAAGAAAATTGGACCACTTTTCACATAGGAAGGGTAAAAAAGTATGATTGCTTGACAGATACTTCCCTAACAGAGTTTTCCAAGGAACACCATTTGGTATTTATTAATTCTTCCTTTTATTTGAAAAGCATTTTTGAGTATTTACTTTGCTCATAGTAATGATGAGCAAAGCCAGTTCCTACTTTTAGGAATCCCAGAGCCCAGGACAGTGGCCATAAATGAATGACCTGGGATATTTCAGTTGTAGATTGATATTCAAATGTACCTAAGTCTAGGGAAGGGAGTCTTGTGCACCAAGGTGAAAGCAGAATGGATCTATTGGGAAGATAAAATGCATATATGCTGTATAGTAGCACGTGCGTACATGGAAATAAAGGAAAGCAAATGTGACTACAGGAAGGTGGCAAAGGGACCACTGCATGAGATGAGGTCTGGGATTTGATGAACACAGAATTTTCTTTTCAGAATTTTCAGCCCAATGTCATGAACCTCTAACAGAGATACTGTATACATATCCTGCAGTTTCCTTTATTCAGAGCAAATTCTGGCTCTTACATGTCTCATTTAAGGAAATCCTACTTCACAAACGGGTAGGTAAAGAAAGGAGTAGGTGGGTGAGCAGTGCCAAAATGGGACAGGCTAAATAATTCTGTTCCAGAAGTTAAGAAGATTGGTAATAAACCTCCTAAAACTCAAAAATCTTCTTAATCACTAAGGGATTTTAAAGGAACTTTCAATTGGAGTGAATGGCTGTTTACATAAATGGTATGTAATACTACACACTGATATGTTCAGTTTTGTTAATTGATAGTCACTTTGAAAAGCATTGAATTATTTATTCCACTTTCCCCAAAAAGGAGGCGCTTGTTTTAGTATTTTTCAATGTCAAAAAATATATAAATATAGGAGGAATTGATTATATTCATGATTTGAACAAGAATGAAGACTAGGAATTACTAATCTTATTACTAATCTTTTGAGGGCAGCCTGTATTCTTAATCTGCTGCAAAAGGACTGATAGTTGACATGTGCTAGATGAGAATTATGCATTAGGTGAAGAACTTCATGGAAACTTATTTAGAGGGAAAATGGATGAAATTGATTATTTTAGTTGTTTTTCTGTGCAAACATGATTGCAAAGATTATTCACTGATTAACCTTTGCATATTAAAAGTGCCTATCTGGAATTTGAAGCCTCATTTAGCTTATATAGATTTGGAAAACATTTTTGACCTATTTAGGTAGTTGAGTTAAAAGCAGAACATTTAGAGGTAGAAAAAAGAGAAGTCATTTCTACTCCCTGGGAGGTTGATTGACTGCACCCACATGGGGACTGTTATACTTTAATCACTCCAGGTATTGGCTCCACTGGTTAGTATCAAACCAACTAAACAAAACAGTAACAAGTCTGAATATTTGTTGAGTGCTTCCAAATTTCAGAATGCAAGTAACATCGCATAAGCTCCACCAAAATTCATTGAGGCAGATATTATCAATAATGAGGTTAAGGGGGGAGGCATAACTCAGTGGTTAAGAGCATTTGCCTGGCAAATGTAAGGCCCTCGATTTCCCAGCACCACGTAGGGTGGGCATGGTGACTCATGATATGCCTTTGGAATAGAAATGAATAAATAGAAAATAGAGGTCTGAACTAGTGAGCCTGGCTCAAAACAAAACAAAAGTATGTAAGGTTAAGTATTTGGCCTATTGTTACCTATGTAGTAAATAAGTATCCTAGGGCCTGTTATAGTCATGTAGAAAGTTGGACACATCTATAAAATATATTTTTTTAAAAATGAAAATCTTGTTACTTTTGCACAATAATAATAAATACTGCTTTATTCACTTTTATTTTTGTAGTACTGAGGATTGAGCCCAGGACCTCTACACTGAGTACAGCTGCAGCCCTTTTTTCAGTTTTGATTTTAGATGGTATCTTGCTAAACCTCCACATTGCCTTATCTGTTTTCAAACTTGTAATCCTCCTGCCTCCACATCCCAGAGTACTAGATTACAGCCTGAGCAAGGAATACTGCCCAACTACATGTTTATATCAGGCTCAAGGTAATTTCTCTGCATTCCATTTGCAAGCAAGTTAGGTGTGTCAACCCATGCAGGTTGGACATGCTGGTGATCTCAAGTTCATGAGCAGGGGTCATTTTTAGCAATGATAAAATCATGACACATGAACAAATGTAATGGTGTCAATTACCTAAAACTTATAGAGTTGTAAAATAGTTCAAAGGCAGTGACATACTCAGGATCCCCATGGAATGGAATAACCTGAAAGAGTATTCTTCAAATAACGTATATATCATGGCCAGACCTTTTGAATGAAGACAATAAACTGTACCTTTATTACAGAAAATTTGTATACTGCTTAAAATTAGACCTTCTGTATTTCTGCCATAAAGAAATGATAGATGTTTGAGGAGATAAATATTTTTACTTCGATTTGAATATTCAATATATATATTTACTGAAACATCATATAGTATCCATGAATATGCATATATGATTTTATGCATTAATTAAAATATTTAATTAAATAGAATGTATTTTTCTAATGTCTGTTTTGCAGCTTTTGAAAGAGGGATTAATAAATGTATATGGATGCTGCCTTAAGATGTATTTTTGTTTTTAAAGAATAACTTATATTTAAATTTCCAAAATGTGTTTACATCATATAATTCTTGCCTACCAGAACAATGTCTCAAAGCTTGACAGCATTTTCCGAATCCCCCTTAGGATCAAGGCATGAATCAGCTCTTTGATCCTCATGCTGTGATTACACAACGGTGGCATGTGGGAATTGCTACTCCAAAATACAGCACCCCAGCATCCTGATTATCTTAAACTTAAAGAAACTGAAAAAATGGCAGAAACAGAAAGGCTTCTTTCATTCTCCCACCCCTTCTTCTGAAGATCTACATGTGATGGATATGTTGCCCTGACATGGAAAGGGAGAGATGCTTCATGAAAAGAGCTAGAAGAATCTGAACAAACAGCCCTAGCTAGGTTCACACCCTCTTTTTATCCAGCCATATGTGCATAAGTCATCAAACCAAAGCATAAAAATATACTTTACCTGAACTGCTTGAGTCTTCATTTCTGAAAGCTCTTGTGCCTTCAGTTCTAACACAAGAGCCCTCATTTCCCCAGTGTTACATAAAATGTTGGCTAAGCATGTATGCTTTCCTCTTGTTCTGCCTTTTGTGTAGGGATGTGAGCCATGAGCCTTGTAATAGGCAATGGGGAGATACAATTTTGTCTTCCTTACAGCAGCCAGCTGTATTAATCAAAAAGTGCTATAAACTCTGCCTGCGGATTTAGCCTTGTCTAATAGTTGTAAAAGGTCTACATTACCTCTTGGAGGTAATATAGAAACTTTTCCTCTTACAAAGCCTTTAAGTGGTAATTGTCTGGAATAGGTTTAATTAATAATCAAGTTTGATAACTATTGTTTTCTTTACCATTATCTTCTCATCCGTTTCCTCTCAAAAAAAGAACTTGGAAACAGCAACTAATAAACTTTATTACTATGTGTTTCAGTAAGACTTTATTTACAAGAGCAAGATGGTAGGGCTAGGTTTGGACTGCAACTTGTCCTTTACTGGTACTGATTTAGAGTATGGGGTGTGAAGATACACTTTTGAATTCATTTGCAGGCTTTTCCCTATAACCAGCTGTGAGCCCTCTGTAAGATTTTGTCTGTAATGTGGATAATCCCTACACCCAATTTTTGGGAAGATCCCTATACAGTGACCACAACAGTGGCTAGTACCTAGTAAGAGCTTAGGGGGGTCAACTATTGCTAGTCTACTTTTAGTATGAAACTTCTGAAAGATTATCACATCATTTATCTAAATATATCTGCTTTGATTTAATAAGTTCAGCAAGAATTTTAACTAACCTTCTAAGTTTTCCACATTGATTTCTTTTGCTTTTCATTATATTTCATGTTTGTTGTTGAATAGATAGACATTTTTTCTACAAAGAATGCACATCACTTACCATGTAATAATATTTTTAAAGAAATAAAAAATAGACAAAGTTTTATGTTGGGAAATAAAATGAAAGAAAATCTTTGTTTTAGCTTTTTTTTTGTTGTTGTTTTGTGGTAGGCTTTTGTTTTATAGTCCAGGCTAGCTCTAAACTCACTGTGGAGCCCTAGCTAGCCTAGAACTCATAGCAATCCTCCTGCCTCAGTCTCCCAAGTGCTGGGATTACAGGTGTGCACCACCATACCCAGCTATTACATGGCACTAGGGGATCAAAATTGGGGTCTTGGACTTCCTGGGCAAGCACTGTAATCAATGAACTATGCCTCCAGCCTCTCCAGCTCTTAAATCTAAGATTCCTGGAAGAATGTACTTGGCGAATAATAATACCAATAATAATATAATAAAGAAAAAAAGGTCTAACATGCCTAGGTTTTCAGTGCTCACGTGCTGAACTTTAACTTGCTTATTTGTTGCCATTTTCCTTGACTTCCCTAACAAGCAGGACTGATACTGAGAGTCCAATATCAATGGCGTTGTAGGGTCATCTTGTTTCTCACACTATGAGCTACCTAATGAACAGCTGACATTCTTTTTTTAGGAACACACGCTGTGTTTAAATTTCCAAACATTTGTTCATGAAATGAGGATGGCTACTAACACCTATAAAGGAATAAATTCCTGCAGATTCACTATATTTTCAATCTTGGGTAATTATATATTACTGCTGTTACTAAATCAGTTTCAAGTTTCCCCTAACAGCAGCTGGTTTTCCCCATCCTTAGCTGACTAATTACAAGCTCTTTTATATTATTTTTCTCTCATGTGAACTGTTTTAGTGTTCTTTGCCTAATATGAAACCAATAGTAACTCTTTGACCTCGCAGAAACACTGAAGAGTCATTCTTGACTATTTCAGCTCCTCAAACCTTCTTCAAATCAGAAGAGGAGGGGAGGTGTGTCAATAAAGGCAAATCTTACTTGCATGAGAGTGGGCTTATGGCTGAACCAAGTAAGAGAGAGGCAGGACTGTAGTATTGGAGCTTCAAATTGTCTTTCATCTAATCGAGTTATCCTAAATGTAAAAGGGTTGTCATGTAATCGGAGGTTTCTAACATGACTTAAGTTCTGTAGTACTGTAATGGTGGCGAAAGAATCTTTGTGCTCTGCAATGGTTTATGCCTTTGCAAGCATTTCCAAAGGATTTACTACTTGATCTTCAAGTCAAAGCTCAGTAGAGTAGTGGAGAAGATGGAGAAGATACTCTTTTCTTTTTTGATGAAAGAAAAACATAGAGTGAGAAGCTGATGATAGAGGCTAGAGAGAAAACAGAATTTCTGACTCCATATTTAGGGCTCTTGCCAAGAAACGAATTCCCCAGCAGCAATGCTGCCACCAGCACATCCACACAGTGTGGCATCTAATTAAATCCAGATGGCTTATGAATCTCTTCCGGCTCTATTTGGGTTAATGTGGAGAATGAAAAAGAAGCTGTTTCTTTTTTTGGGTATTTTAAGAGAGAGTGGTAAGTTTTGATTTTCGAAGGAAATCTTTCTTTACCACAAAGTCAGTCTCCCCAAGTAATTACATTAGTGTTCATTAGTAGCATCCCACAGCCACTCAAGTCCAAGGCATAAAACATACATGCACGCATGTGCACGCACGCCCACACACACACAAACTACAGAGAACAAATAACCCTAATAAATCACCAGTGAGAAAGAATTTCCTGGTGGACCTGAATCAAAGAAGAGATTTTCTTCTAAGTTATGTTTATATAATAGACTTTTCAAGCAACTTTGGGGCAAACTTTGCAGAACTCAGGAGGTATCAAGCATAGGCAAGGCAGTCCCAGGATTGGCTGAGCATTTGGATGTGGGTGCCCACAGCTCTGGTTCAGAGCCAGTCTGTGTGAGTTTGGACATTACCTCTACTGCCTGGTACCTGGGTTTTATTAAGCAAATTGCTATCTCTCTCAAAGCCTCAGTACTTTAATGCTTTACTAAGTATTGAGTATAGCAATGGAACCTTCTGCATATGGTTGTCGTATGGTCCTATTTAGATTAAGAGAGCTAAAGCTCCTATTCCCATGCTGTATATAAAGCCACTTAATGATTATGAATGATTATGTATTTTAGATAACATTAATTTGTTCAGCTTCTTAAACTATATGACCTGTATGAATATCTACACTTTTACAAGTGTAAAAAAAAACCTGAAGTGTAACAAAACCTGAAGCCTAGTATTTTGCATAAATCAAAGGCATACTATTCATTAAAGAGGAGTTTGGGCTTCATTTGACCCATAAATATCAGATAAATGTGCACTGGATATAACAAACAAACTCTAATTAGGGACCAGAGTTCCTAATTCTAATTGTGTAAAACACAGTACAATACTTTCAGACTTTATAAGTTCCATTGCCAAATTTATATTTACAAGTGTTTCTCAAAACTGGAATTCATCAACCTCTTTACAGTACAAACGTTTTCATAGGTCATTCATTCTGTGGTCAAAAAATTAAAAATAGACTATTGTCTATTTAAAAAGTAACAAATGTATTTTGTATCACTGTGGAAATAATGTGTATTTAAGTACTGCCACATTTTGATAACAAAGTTTACATTTAGAGTTGTGATTATGATTTTGTGGAATCCAACTTATATCACTTTTATTTGTGTCTTAATTAAAAAATAAAAGGATTCAGGCTCATTAGAGTGCAAACTACAAACAGATTAGAAGAATTTGAGTTATGACACATAAAGAAATAATAAGCATGCTCATCACAAAACAATGTGGGATATTATAGTGGGTCTCATTATCATGGTAAAGCAAAGAAAAAAGCAAGTGTCACATCAAATGAAATAATTCATTAATTTTATTATTTTTTGTCTGTATTGTAATTACATGTCTACTAGATCCAGTCTTAGTTACTTTCTCATTGCTAGGAGAGAATACCCTACATCTACAACTTCAGGGAGGAATATTTATTTTCAGTCACAGTTTCAGAAAGTCATAGTCCATTTATGGGCAGGTGGCTGGAAAATGTTAGAACCGGATGGCAGGGCTAGGGAGCTCCTCGTGTCATGGCAGAACAGAGCCAAGTCATGAGAGGAAGGGTGAAATCAGCACATGCTCCTCCAGATCAAATCCCAAGCATCAGTGCCTTCTCGTCAGGCCCTACCTCCCAACAGTACAGGGTGTCCATA